>CAUEHS010000270.1:0-41026 GCA_958510865.1 Myrrha octodecimguttata | reverse complement strand
GCTTACCCTTACCCTTACCCTTACCCTTACCCTTAACCTTACCCTTGCTTTTACCCTTAAGCTTACCCTTACCCTTACCCTTACCCTTACCCTTAAGCTTACCCTTACCCTTACCCTTACCCTTACCCTTACCCTTGCTTTTACCCTTAAGCTTACCCTTACCCTTACCCTTACCCTTACCCTTAAGCTTACCCTTACCCTTACCCTTACCCTTACCCTTACCCTTACCCTTACCCTTAACTTGCTTTTACCCTTAAGCTTACCCTTACCCTTACCCTAAGTAAGGGTAAGGGTAAGGGTAAGGGTAAGGGTAAGGGTAAGGGTAAGGGTAAGGGTAAGGGTAAGGGTAAGGGTAAGGGTAAGCTTAAGGGTAAAAGCAAGGGTAAGGGTAAGGGTAAGGGTAAGGGTAAGGGTAAGGGTAAGGGTAAGGGTAAGGGTAAGGGTAAGGGTAAGGGTAAGGGTAAGGGTAAGGGTAAGCTTAAGGGTAAGGGTAAGGGTAAGGGTAAGGGTAAGCCTAAGGGTAAAAGCAAGGGTAAGGGTAAGGGTAAGGGTAAGCATAAGGGTAAAAGCAAGGGTAAGGGTAAGGCTAAAGGTAAGGGTAAGGGTAAGGGTAAGGGTAAGCTTAAGGGTAAAAGCAAGGGTAAGGGTAAGGGTAAGGGTAAGGATAAGGGTAAGGGTAAAGGTGAGGGTAAGCCTAAGGGTAAAAGCAAGGGTAAGGGAGGTAAGGGTAAGGGTAAGGGTAAGGGTAAGGTAAGGGTAGGGGTAAGAGGTAAGGGTAAGGGTAAGCTTAAGGGTAAAGCAAGGGTAAGGGTAAGGGTAAGGGTAAGGGTAAGGTAAGGGTAAGGGTAAGGGTAAGGGTAAGGCTTAAGGGTAAGCAGGTAAGGGTAAGGGTAAGGGTAAGGGTAAGGGTAAGGGTAAGGGTAAGGGTAAGGGTAAGGGTAAGGGTAAGGGTAAGGGTAAGGGTAAGGGTAAGCTTAAGGGTAAAAGCAAGGGTAAGGGTAAGGGTAAGGGTAAGGGTAATTGTAAGGGTAAAGGTAAGGGTAAGCCTAAGGGTAAAAGCAAGGGTAAGGGTAAGGGTAAGGGTAAGGGTAAGGGTAAGGGTAAGGGTAAGGGTAAGGGTAAGGGTAAGGGTAAGCTTAAGGGTAAAAGCAAGGGTAAGGGTAAGGGTAAGGGTAAGGGTAAGGGTAAGGGTAAGGGTAAGCTTAAGGGTAAGGGTAAGGGTAAGGGTAAGGGTAAGCGTAAGGGTAAAAGCAAGGGTAAGGGTAAGGGTAAGGGTAAGGGTAAGGGTAAGCTTAAGGGTAAAAGCAAGGGTAAGGGTAAGGGTAAGGGTAAAGGTAAGGGTAAGAGTAAGGGTAAGCTTAAGGGTAAGGGTAAGGGTAAGGGTAAGGGTAAGCTTAAGGGTAAAAGCAAGGGTAAGGGTAAGAGTAAGGGTAAGGGTAAGGGTAAGGGTAAGGGTAAGGGTAAGGGTAAGGGTGAGCTTAAGGGTAAAAGCAAGGGTAAGGGTAAGGGTAAGGGTAAGGGTAAGGGTAAGGGTAAGGGTAAGGGTAAGGGTAAGGGAAAGCTTAAGGGTAAAAGCAAGGGTAAGGGTAAGGGTAAGGGTAAGGGTAAGGGTAAGGGTAAGGGTAAGGGTAAGGGTAAGGGTAAAGGTAAGGGTAAGCCTAAGGGTAAAAGCAAGGGTAAGGGTAAGGGTAAGGGTAAGGGTAAGAGTAAGGGTAAGGGTAAGGGTAAGGGTAAGCTTAAGGGTAAAAGCAAGGGTAAGGGTAAGGGTAAGGGTAAGCCTAAGGGTAAAAGCAAGGGTAAGGGTAAGGGTAAGGGTAAGGGTAAGGGTAAGCTTAAGGGTAAAAGCAAGGGTAAGGGTAAGGGTAAGGGTAAGGGTAAGGGTAAGGGTAAGGGTAAGGGTAAGGGTAAGGGTAAGCTTAAGGGTAAAAGCAAGGGTAAGGGTAAGGGTAAGGGTAAGGGTAAGGGTAAGGGTAAGGGTAAGGGTAAGGGTAAGGGTAAGGGTAAGCTTAAGGGTAAAAGCAAGGGTAAGGGTAAGTGTAAGGGTAAGGGTAAGGGTAAGGGTAAGGGTAAGGGTAAGCTTAAGGGTAAAAGCAAGGGTAAGGGTAAGGGTAAGGGTAAGGGTAAGGGTAAAGGTAAGGGTAAGCCTAAGGGTAAAAGCAAGGGTAAGGGTAAGGGTAAGGGTAAGGGTAAGGGTAAGGGTAAGGGTAAGGGTAAGGGTAAGGGTAAGGGTAAGGGTAAGGGTAAGGGTAAGGGTAAGGGTAAGGGTAAGGGTAAGGGTAAGGGTAAGGGTAAGGGTAAGGGTAAGGGTAAGGGTAAGGGTAAGGGTAAGGGTAAGCTTAAGGGTAAAAGCAAGGGTAAGGGTAAGGGTAAGGGTAAGGGTAAGCCTGAGGGTAAAAGCAAGGGTAAGGGTAAGGGTAAGGGTAAGGGTAAGGGTAAGCTTAAGGGTAAAAGCAAGGGTAAGGGTAAGGGTAAGGGTAAGGGTAAGGGTAAGGGTAAGGGTAAGGGTAAGGGTAAGCTTAAGGGTAAAAGCAAGGGTAAGTGTAAGGGTAAGGGTAAGGGTAAGGGTAAGGGTAAGGGTAAAGGTAAGGGTGAGCCTATGGGTAAAAGCAAGGGTAAGGGTAAGGGTAAGGGTAAGGGTAAGGGTAAGGGTAAGGGTAAGGGTAAGCTTAAGGGTAAAAGCAAGGGTAAGGGTAAGGGTAAGGGTAAGGGTAAGGGTAAGGGTAAGGGTAAGGGTAAGGGTAAGGGTAAGGGTAAGGGTAAGGGTAAGCTTAAGGGTAAGGGTAAGGGTAAGGGTAAGGGTAAGCTTAAGGGTAAAAGCAAGGGTAAGGGTAAGGGTAAGGGTAAGGGTAAGCTTAAGGGTTAAAGCAAGGGTAAGGGTAAGGGTAAGGGTAAGGGTAAGGGTAAGGGTAAGCTTAAGGTTAAGGGTAAGGGTAAGGGTAAGGGTAAGCTTAAGGGTAAAAGCAAGGGTAAGGGTAAGGGTAAGGGTAAGGGTAAGGGTAAGCTTAAGGGTAAGGGTAAGGGTAAGGGTAAGGGTAAGCTTAAGGGTAAAAGCAAGGGTAAGGTTAAGGGTAAGGGTAAGGGTAAGGGTAAGGGTAAGGGTAAGGGTAAGCTTAAGGGTAAGGGTAAGGGTAAGGTTAAGGGTAAGCTTAAGGGTAAAAGCAAGGGTAAGGGTAAGGGTAAGGGTAAGGGTAAGGGTAAGGGTAAGGGTAAGGGTAAGGGTAAGGGTAAGGGTAAGGGTAAGGGTAAGGGTAAGGGTAAGCTTCAGGGTAAGGGTAAGGGTAAGGGTAAGCTTAAGGGTAAAAGCAAGGGTAAGGGTAAGGGTAAGGGTAAGGGTAAGGGTAAGCTTAAGGGTAAAAGCAAGGGTAAGGGTAAGGGTAAGGGTAAGGGTAAGGGTAAGGGTAAGGGTAAGGGTAAGGGTAAGGGTAAGGGTAAGGGTAAGGGTAAGCTTAAGGGTAAGGGTAAGGGTAAGGGTAAGCTTAAGGGTAAAAGCAAGGGTAAGGGTAAGGGTAAGGGTAAGGGTAAGGGTAAAGGTAAGGGTAAGCCTAAGGGTAAAAGCAAGGGTAAGGGTAAGGGTAAGGGTAAGTGTAAGGGTAAGGGTAAGGGTAAGGGTAAGGGTAAGGGTAAGGGTAAGGGTTAGCTTAAGGGTAAAAGCAAGGGTAAGGGTAAGGGTAAGGGTAAGGGTAAGGGTAAGGGTAAGGGTAAGGGTAAGCTTAAGGGTAAAAGCAAGGGTAAGGGTAAGGGTAAGGGTAAGGGTAAGGGTAAGGGTAAGGGTAAGGGTAAGGGTAAGGGTAAGGGTAAGGGTAAGGGAAAGGGTAAGGGTAAGCTTAAGGGTAAAAGTAAGGGTAAGGGTAAGGGTAAGGGTAAGGGTAAGGGTTAGGGTAAGGGTAAAGGTAAGGGTAAGCCTAAGGGTAAAAGCAAGGGTAAGGGTAAGGGTAAGGGTAAGGGTAAGGGTAAGGGTAAGGGTAAGGGTAAGGGTAAGGGTAAGAGTAAGGGTAAGGGTAAGGGTAAGCTTAAGGGTAAAAGCAAGGGTAAAGGTAAGGGTAAGGGTAAGGGTAAGCCTAAGGGTAAAAGCAAGGGTAAGGGTAAGGTTAAGGGTAAGGGTAAGGGTAAGCTTAAGGGTAAAAGCAAGGGTAAGGGTAAGGGTAAGGGTAAGGGTAAGGGTAAGCTTAAGGGTAAAAGCAAGGGTAAGGGTAAGGGTGAGGGTGAGGGTAAGGGTAAGGGTAAGGGTAAAGGTAAGGGTAAGCCTAAGAGTAAAAGCAAGGGTAAGGGTAAGGGTAAGGGTAAGGGTAAGGGTAAGGGTAAGGGTAAGGGTAAGGGTAAGGGTAAGGGTAAGGGTAAGCTTAAGGGTAAAAGCAAGGGTAAGGATAAAGGTAAGGGTAAGGGTAAGGGTAAGGGTAAGGGTAAGGGTAAGGGTAAGGGTAAGGGTAAGGGTAAGGGTAAGCTTAAGGGTAAAAGCAAGGGTAAGGGTAAGGGTAAGGGTAAGGGTAAGGGTAAGGGTAAGGGTAAGGGTAAGGGTAAGGGTAAGGGTAAGGGTAAGGGTAAGCTTAAGGGTAAAAGCAAGGGTAAGGGTTAGGGTGAGGGTAAGGGTAAGGGTAAGGGTAAGCTTAAGGGTAAAAGCAAGGGTAAGGGTAAGGGTAAGGGTAAGGGTAAGGGTAAGGGTAAGGGTAAGGGTAAAGGTAAGGGTAAGCTTAAGGGTAAAAGCAAGGGTAAGGGTAAGGGTAAGGATAAGGGTAAGGGTAAGGGTAAGGGTAAGGGTAAGGGTAAGGGTAAGGGTAAGGGTAAGCTTAAGGGTAAAAGCAAGGGTAAGGGTAAGGGTAAGGGTAAGGGTAAGGGTGAGGGTGAGGGTAAGGGTAAGGGTAAGGGTAAGGGTAAGGGTAAGGGTAAGGGTAAGCTTAAGGGTAAGGGTAAGGGTAAGGGTAAGCCTAAGGGTAAAAGCAAGGGTAAGGGTAAGGGTAAGGGTAAGGGTAAGCTTAAGGGTAAAAGCAAGGGTAAGGGTAAGGCTAAGGGTAAGGGTAAGGGTAAGGGTAAGGGTAAGCTTAAGGGTAAAAGCAAGGGTAAGGGTTAGGGTAAGGGTAAGGGTAAGGGTAAGGGTAAAGGTGAGGGTAAGCCTAAGGGTAAAAGCAAGGGTAAGGGTAAGGGTAAGGGTAAGGGTAAGGGTAAGGGTAAGGGTAGGGGTAAGAGTAAGGGTAAGGGTAAGCTTAAGGGTAAAAGCAAGGGTAAGGGTAAGGGTAAGGGTAAGGGTAAGGGTAAGGGTAAGCTTAAGGGTAAAAGCAAGGGTAAGGGTAAGGGTAAGGGTAAGGGTAAGGGTAAGGGTAAGGGTAAGGGTAAGGGTAAGGGTAAGGGTAAGGGTAAGGGTAAGGGTAAGGGTAAGGGTAAGGGTAAGGGTAAGGGTAAGGGTAAGGGTAAGCTTAAGGGTAAAAGCAAGGGTAAAGGTAAGGGTAAGGGTAAGGGTAAGCCTAAGGGTAAAAGCAAGGGTAAGGGTAAGGTTAAGGGTAAGGGTAAGGGTAAGCTTAAGGGTAAAAGCAAGGGTAAGGGTAAGGGTAAGGGTAAGGGTAAGGGTAAGCTTAAGGGTAAAAGCAAGGGTAAGGGTAAGGGTGAGGGTGAGGGTAAGGGTAAGGGTAAGGGTAAAGGTAAGGGTAAGCCTAAGAGTAAAAGCAAGGGTAAGGGTAAGGGTAAGGGTAAGGGTAAGGGTAAGGGTAAGGGTAAGGGTAAGGGTAAGGGTAAGGGTAAGCTTAAGGGTAAAAGCAAGGGTAAGGATAAAGGTAAGGGTAAGGGTAAGGGTAAGGGTAAGGGTAAGGGTAAGGGTAAGGGTAAGGGTAAGCTTAAGGGTAAAAGCAAGGGTAAGGGTAAGGGTAAGGGTAAGGGTAAGGGTAAGGGTAAGGGTAAGGGTAAGGGTAAGGGTAAGGGTAAGGGTAAGGGTAAGGGTAAGCTTAAGGGTAAAAGCAAGGGTAAGGGTTAGGGTGAGGGTAAGGGTAAGGGTAAGGGTAAGCTTAAGGGTAAAAGCAAGGGTAAGGGTAAGGGTAAGGGTAAGGGTAAGGGTAAGGGTAAGGGTAAGGGTAAGGGTAAGGGTAAAGGTAAGGGTAAGCTTAAGGGTAAAAGCAAGGGTAAGGGTAAGGGTAAGGATAAGGGTAAGGGTAAGGGTAAGGGTAAGGGTAAGGGTAAGGGTAAGGGTAAGCTTAAGGGTAAAAGCAAGGGTAAGGGTAAGGGTAAGGGTAAGGGTAAGGGTGAGGGTGAGGGTAAGGGTAAGTGTAAGGGTAAGGGTAAGGGTAAGGGTAAGGGTAAGCTTAAGGGTAAGGGTAAGGGTAAGGGTAAGCCTAAGGGTAAAAGCAAGGGTAAGGGTAAGGGTAAGGGTAAGGGTAAGCTTAAGGGTAAAAGCAAGGGTAAGGGTAAGGCTAAGGGTAAGGGTAAGGTTAAGGGTAAGGGTAAGCTTAAGGGTAAAAGCAAGGGTAAGGGTTAGGGTAAGGGTAAGGGTAAGGGTAAGGGTAAAGGTGAGGGTAAGCCTAAGGGTAAAAGCAAGGGTAAGGGTAAGGGTAAGGGTAAGGGTAAGGGTAAGGGTAAGGGTAGGGGTAAGAGTAAGGGTAAGGGTAAGCTTAAGGGTAAAAGCAAGGGTAAGGGTAAGGGTAAGGGTAAGGGTAAGGGTAAGGGTAAGGGTAAGCTTAAGGGTAAAAGCAAGGGTAAGGGTAAGGGTAAGGGTAAGGGTAAGGGTAAGGGTAAGGGTAAGGGTAAGGGTAAGGGTAAGGGTAAGGGTAAGGGTAAGGGTAAGGGTAAGGGTAAGGGTAAGGGTAAGGGTAAGGGTAAGCTTAAGGGTAAAAGCAAGGGTAAGGGTAAGGGTAAGGGTAAGGGTAAGGGTAAGGGTAAGGGTAATGGTAAGGGTAAAGGTAAGGGTAAGCCTAAGGGTAAAAGCAAGGGTAAGGGTAAGGGTAAGGGTAAGGGTAAGGGTAAGGGTAAGGGTAAGGGTAAGGGTAAGGGTAAGGGTAAGGGTAAGGGTAAGGGTAAGCTTAAGGGTAAAAGCAAGGGTAAGGGTAAGGGTAAGGGTAAGGGTAAGGGTAAGGGTAAGGGTAAGGGTAAGGGTAAGAGTAAGCTTAAGGGTAAGGGTAAGGGTAAGGGTAAGGGTAAGCGTAAGGGTAAAAGCAAGGGTAAGGGTAAGGGTAAGGGTAAGGGTAAGGGTAAGCTTAAGGGTAAAAGCAAGGGTAAGGGTAAGGGTGAGGGTAAGGGTAAGGGTAAGGGTAAGGGTAAGCTTAAGGGTAAGGGTAAGGGTAAGGGTAAGGGTAAGCTTAAGGGTAAAAGCAAGGGTAAGGGTAAGAGTAAGGGTAAGGGTAAGGGTAAGGGTAAGGGTAAGGGTAAGGGTGAGCTTAAGGGTAAAAGCAAGGGTAAGGGTAAGGGTAAGGGTAAGGGTAAGGGTAAGGGTAAGGGTAAGGGTAAGAGTAAGGGTAAGGGTAAGGGTAAGGGTAAGCTTAAGGGTAAAAGCAAGGGTAAGGGTAAGGGTAAGGGTAAGGGTAAGCCTAAGGGTAAAAGCAAGGGTAAGGGTAAGGGTAAGGGTAAGCTTAAGGGTAAAAGCAAGGGTAAGGGTAAGGGTAAGGGTAAGGGTAAGGGTAAGGGTAAGCTTAAGGGTAAAAGCAAGGGTGAGGGTAAGGGTAAGGGTAAGGGTAAGGGTAAGGGTAAGGGTAAGGGTAAGGGTAAGGGTAAGGGTAAGGGTAAGGGTAAGGGTAAGCTTAAGGGTAAAAGCAAGGGTAAGGGTAAGGGTAAGGGTAAGGGTATGGGTAAGGGTAAGGGTAAGGGTAAGGGTAAGCTTAAGGGTAAAAGCAAGGGTAAGGGTAAGGGTAAGGGTAAGGGTAAGGGTAATGGTAAGGGTAAGGGTAAGGGTAAGGGTAAGTTTAAGGGTAAAAGCAAGGGTAAGGGTAAGGGTAAGGGTAAGGGTAAGCCTAAGGGTAAAAGCAAGGGTAAGGGTAAGGGTAAGGGTAAGGGTAAGGGTAAGCTTAAGGGTAAAAGCAAGGGTAAGGGTAAGGGTAAGGGTAAGGGTAAGGGTAAGGGTAAGGGTAAGCTTAAGGGTAAAAGCAAGGGTAAGGGTAAGGGTAAGGGTAAGGGTAAGGGTAAGGGTAAAGGTAAGGGTAAGCCTAAGGGTAAAAGCAAGGGTAAGGGTAAGGGTAAGGGTAAGGGTAAGGGTAAGGGTAAGGGTAAGGGTAAGGGTAAGGGTAAGGGTAAGCTTAAGGGTAAAAGCAAGGGTAAGGGTAAGGGTAAGGGTAAGGGTACGGGTAAGGGTAAGGGTAAGGGTAAGGGTAAGGGTAAGCTTAAGGGTAAGGGTAAGGGTAAGGGTAAGGGTAAGCTTAAGGGTAAAAGCAAGGGTAAGGGTAAGGGTAAGGGTAAGGGTAAACTTAAGGGTAAAAGCAAGGGTAAGGGTAAGGGTAAGGGTAAGGGTAAGGGTAAGGGTAAGGGTAAGGGTAAGTTTAAGGGTAAGGGTAAGGGTAAGGGTAAGGGTAAGCTTAAGGGTAAAAGCAAGGGTAAGGGTAAGGGTAAGGGTAAGGGTAAGGGTAAGCTTAAGGGTAAGGGTAAGGGTAAGGGTAAGGGTAAGCTTAAGGGTAAAAGCAAGGGTAAGGTTAAGGGTAAGGGTAAGGGTAAGGGTAAGGGTAAGGGTAAGGGTAAGCTTAAGGGTAAGGGTAAGGGTAAGGGTAAGGGTAAGGGTAAGCTTAAGGGTAAAAGCAAGGGTAAGGGTAAGGGTAAGGGTAAGGGTAAGGGTAAGGGTAAGGGTAAGGGTAAGGGTAAGGGTAAGCTTAAGGGTAAGGGTAAGGGTAAGGGTAAGCTTAAGGGTAAAAGCAAGGGTAAGGGTAAGGGTAAGGGTAAGGGTAAGGGTAAGCTTAAGGGTAAAAGCAAGGGTAAGGGTAAGGGTAAGGGTAAGGGTAAGGGTAAGGGTAAGGGTAAAGGTAAGGGTAAGGGTAAGGGTAAGGGTAAGGGTAAGGGTAAGGGTAAGCTTAAGGGTAAGGGTAAGGGTAAGGGTAAGCTTAAGGGTAAAAGCAAGGGTAAGGGTAAGGGTAAGGGTAAGGGTAAAGGTAAGGGTAAGCCTAAGGGTAAAAGCAAGGGTAAGGGTAAGGGTAAGGGTAAGGGTAAGGGTAAGGGTAAGGGTAAGGGTAAGGGTAAGGGTAAGGGTAAGGGTAAGGGTAAGCTTAAGGGTAAAAGCAAGGGTAAGGGTAAGGGTAAGGGTAAGGGTAAGGGTAAGGGTAAGGGTAAGCTTAAGGGTAAAAGCAAGGGTAAGGGTAAGGGTAAGGGTAAGGGTAAGGGTAAGGGTAAGGGTAAGGGTTAGGGTAAGGGTAAGGGTAAGGGTAAGCTTAAGGGTAAAAGCAAGGGTAAGGGTAAGGGTAAGGGTAAGGGTAAGGGTTAGGGTAAGGGTAAAGGTAAGGGTAAGCCTAAGGGTAAAAGCAAGGGTAAGGGTAAGGGTAAGGGTAAGGGTAAGGGTAAGGGTAAGGGTAAGGGTAAGGGTAAGAGTAAGGGTAAGGGTAAGGGTAAGCTTAAGGGTAAAAGCAAGGGTAAGGGTAAGGGTAAGCCTAAGGGTAAAAGCAAGGGTAAGGGTAAGGTTAAGGGTAAGGGTAAGGGTAAGCTTAAGGGTAAAAGCAAGGGTAAGGGTAAGGGTAAGGGTAAGGGTAAGGGTAAGCTTAAGGGTAAAAGCAAGGGTAAGGGTAAGGGTGAGGGTGAGGGTAAGGGTAAGGGTAAGGGTAAAGGTAAGGGTAAGCCTAAGAGTAAAAGCAAGGGTAAGGGTAAGGGTAAGGGTAAGGGTAAGGGTAAGGGTAAGGGTAAGGGTAAGGGTAAGGGTAAGGGTAAGGGTAAGGGTAAGGGTAAGGGTAAGCTTAAGGGTAAAAGCAAGGGTAAGGATAAGGGTAAGGGTAAGGGTAAGGGTAAGGGTAAGGGTAAGGGTAAGGGTAAGGGTAAGGGTAAGGGTAAGGGTAAGGGTAAGCTTAAGGGTAAAAGCAAGGGTAAGGGTGAGGGTAAGGGTAAGGGTAAGGGTAAGGGTAAGGGTAAGGGTAAGGGTAAGGGTAAGGGTAAGCTTAAGGGTAAAAGCAAGGGTAAGGGTTAGGGTAAGGGTAAGGGAAAGGGTAAGGGTAAGGGTAAGCTTAAGGGTAAAAGCAAGGGTAAGAGTAAGGGTAAGGGTAAGGGTAAGGGTAAGGGTAAGGGTAAGGGTAAAGGTAAGGGTAAGCTTAAGGGTAAAAGCAAGGGTAAGGGTAAGGGTAAGGGTAAGGGTAAGGGTAAGGGTAAGGGTAAGGGTAAGGGTAAGGGTAAGGGTAAGGGTAAGGGTTAGGGTAAGGGTAAGGGTAAGGGTAAGGGTAAGGGTAAGGGTAAGCTTAAGGGTATAAGCAAGGGTAAGGGTAAGGGTAAGGGTGAGGGTAAGGGTAAGGGTAAGGGTGAGGGTAAGCTTAAGGGTAAAAGCAAGGGTAAGGGTAAGGGTAAGGGTAAGGGTAAGGGTAAGGGTAAGGGTAAGGGTAAGGGTAAGGGTAAGCTTAAGGGTAAAAGCAAGGGTAAGGGTAAGGGTAAGGGTAAGGGTAAGGGTAAGGGTAAGGGTAAGGGTAAGGGTAAGGGTAAGGGTAAGGGTAAGGGTAAGGGTAAGGGTAAGGGTAAGGGTAAGGGTAAGGGTAAAGGTAAGGTTAAGCCTAAGGGTAAAAGCAAGGGTAAGGGTAAGGGTAAGGGTAAGGGTAAGGGTAAGGGTAAGGGTAAGGGTAAGGGTAAGGGTAAGGGTAAGGGTAAGGGTAAGCTTGAGGGTAAAAGCAAGGGTAAGGGTAAGGGTAAGGGTAAGGGTAAGCCTAAGGGTAAAAGCAAGGGTAAGGGTAAGGGTAAGGGTAAGGGTAAGCTTAAGGGTAAAAGCAAGGGTAAGGGTAAGGGTAAGGGTAAGGGTAAGGGTAAGGGTAAGGGTAAGGGTAAAGGTAAGGGTAAGCCTAAGGGTCAAAGCAAGGGTAAGGGTAAGGGTAAGGGTAAGGGTAAGGGTAAGGGTAAGGGTAAGGGTAAGGGTAAGGGTAAGCTTAAGGGTAAAAGCAAGGGTAAGGGTAAGGGTAAGGGTAAGGGTAAGGGTAAGGGTAAGGGTAAGGGTAAGGGTAAGGGTAAGCTTAAGGGTAAGGTAAGGGTAAGGGTAAGGGTAAGCCTAAGGGTAAAAGCAAGGGTAAGTGTAAGGGTAAGGGTAAGGGTAAGCTTAAGGGTAAAAGCAAGGGTAAGGGTAAGGGTAAGGGTAAGGGTAAGGGTAAGCTTAAGGGTAAAAGCAAGGGTAAGGGTAAGGGTAAGGGTAAGGGTAAGGGTAAGGGTTAGGCTAAAGGTAAGGGTAAGCCTAAGGGTAAAAGCAAGGGTAAGGGTAAGGGTAAGGGTAAGGGTAAGGGTAAGGGTAAGGGTAAGGGTAAGGGTAAGGGTAAGGGTAAGGGTAAGGGTAAGGGTAAGGGTAAGGGTAAGGGTAAGGGTAAAGGTAAGGGTAAGGGTAAGCTTACGGGTAAAAGCAAGGGTAAGGGTAAGGGTGAGGGTAAGGGTTAGAGTAAGGGTAAGGGTAAGGGTAAGCTTAAGGGTAAATGCAAGGGTAAGGGTAAGGGTAAGGGTAAGGGTAAGGGTAAGGGTAAGGGTAAGGGTAAGCTTAAGGGTAAAAGCAAGGGTAAGGGTAAGGGTAAGGGTAAGGGTAAGGGTAAGGGTAATGGTAAGGGTAAAGGTAAGGGTAAGCCTAAGGGTAAAAGCAAGGGTAAGGGTAAGGGTAAGGGTAAGGGTAAGGGTAAGGGTAAGGTTAAGGGTAAGGGTTAGGGTAAGGGTAAGGGTAAGGGTAAGGGTAAGCTTAAGGGTAAAAGCAAGGGTAAGGGTAAGGGTAAGGGTAAGGGTAAGGGTAAGGGTAAGGGTAAGGGTAAGCTTAAGGGTAAGGGTAAGGGTAAGGGTAAGGGTAAGGGTAAGCTTAAGGGTAAAAGCAAGGGTAAGGGTAAGGGTAAGGGTAAGGGTAAGGGTAAGCTTAAGGGTAAAAGCAAGGGTAAGAGTAAGGGTAAGGGTAAGGGTAAGGGTAAGGGTAAGGGTAAGCTTAAGGGTAAGGGTAAGGGTAAGGGTAAGCTTAAGGGTAAAAGCAAGGGTAAGGGTCAGTGTAAGGGTAAGTGTAAGGGTAAGGGTAAGGGTAAGGGTAAGGGTGAGCTTAAGGGTAAAAGCAAGGGTAAGGGTGAGGTTAAGGGTAAGGGTAAGGGTAAGGGTAAGGGTAAGGGTAAGGGTAAGGGTAAGGGTAAGGGTAAGGGTAAGGGTAAGGGTAAAGGTAAGGGTAAGCCTAAGGGTAAAAGCAAGGGTAAGGGTAAGGGTAAGGGTAAGGGTAAGAGTAAGGGTAAGGGTAAGGGTAAGGTTAAGCTTAAGGGTAAAAGCAAGGGTAAGGGTAAGGGTAAGGGTAAGGGTAAGCCTAAGGGTAAAAGCAAGGGTAAGGGAAAGGGTAAGGGTAAGGGTAAGGGTAAGCTTAAGGGTAAAAGCAAGGGTAAGGGTAAGGGTAAGGGTAAGGGTAAGGGTAAGGGTAAGGGTAAGGGTAAGGGTAAGGGTAAGGGTAAGGGTAAGGGTAAGGGTAAGGGTAAGGGTAAGGGTAAGGGTAAGGGTAAGGGTAAGGGTAAGGGTAAGCTTAAGGGTATAAGCAAGGGTAAGGGTAAGGGTAAGGGTGAGGGTAAGGGTAAGGGTAAGGGTAAGGGTAAGCTTAAGGGTAAAAGCAAGGGTAAGGGTAAGGGTAAGGGTAAGGGTAAGGGTAAGGGTAAGCTTAAGGGTAAAAGCAAGGGTAAGGGTAAGGGTAAGGGTAAGGGTAAGGGTAAGGGTAAGGGTAAGGGTAAGGGTAAGGGTAAGGGTAAGGGTAAGGGTAAGGGTAAGGGTAAGGGTAAGGGTAAGGGTAAGGGAAAGGGTAAGGGTAAGGGTAAGGGTAAAGGTAAGGTTAAGCCTAAGGGTAAAAGCAACAGTAAGGGTAAGGGTGAGGGTAAGGGTAAGGGTAAGGTTAAGATTAAGGGTAAGGGTAAGGGTAAGGGTAAGGGTAAGGGTAAGCTTAAGGGTAAAAGCAAGGGTAAGGGTAAGGGTAAGGGTAAGGGTAAGCCTAAGGGTAAAAGCAAGGGTAAGGGTAAGGGTAAGGGTAAGGGTAAGGGTAAGCTTAAGGGTAAAAGCAAGGGTAAGGGTAAGGGTAAGGGTAAGGGTAAGGGTAAGGGTAAGGGTAAGCTTAAGGGTAAAAGCAAGGGTAAGGGTAAGGGTAAGGGTAAGGGTAAGGGTAAGGGTAAGGGTAAGGGTAAGGGTAAGGGTAAGGGTAAGGGTAAGGGTAAGGGTAAAGGTAAGGGTAAGCCTAAGGGTCAAAGCAAGGGTAAGGGTAAGGGTAAGGGTAAGGGTAAGGGTAAGGGTAAGGGTAAGGGTAAGGGTAAGGGTAAGGGTAAGGGTAAGGGTAAGGGTAAGGGTAAGCTTAAGGGTAAAAGCAAGGGTAAGGGTAAGGGTAAGGGTAAGGGTAAGGGTAAGGGTAAGGGTAAGGGTAAGGGTAAGGGTAAGCTTAAGGGTAAGGGTAAGGGTAAGTGTTAGGGTAAGCCTAAGGGTAAAAGCAAGGGTGAGTGTAAGGGTAAGGGTAAGGGTAAGGGTAAGCTTAAGGGTAAAAGCAAGGGTAAGGGTAAGGGTAAGGGTAAGGGTAAGGGTAAGGGTAAGCTTAAGGGTAAAAGCAAGGGTAAGGGTAAGGGTAAGGGTAAGGGTAAGGGTAAGGGTAAGGCTAAAGGTAAGGGTAAGCCTAAGGGTAAAAGCAAGGGTAAGGGTAAGGGTAAGGGTAAGGGTAAGGGTAAGGGTAAGGGTAAGGGTAAGGGTAAGGGTAAGGGTAAGTTTAAGGGTAAGGGTAAGGGTAAAGGTAAGGGTAAGGGTAAGCTTAAGGGTAAAAGCAAGGGTAAGGGTAAGGGTAAGGGTAAGGGTAAGAGTAAGGGTAAGGGTAAGGGTAAGCTTAAGGGTAAAAGCAAGGGTAAGGGTAAGGGTAAGGGTAAGGGTAAGGGTAAGGGTAAGGGTAAGGGTAAGGGTAAGGGTAAGGGTAAGGGTAAGGGTAAGGGTAAGGGTTAGGGTAAGGGTAAGGGTAAGGGTAAGGGTAAGGGTAAGGGTAAGGGTAAGGGTAAGGGTAAGGGTAAGGGTAAGCTTAAGGGTAAAAGCAAGGGTAAGGGTAAGGGTAAGGGTAAGGGTAAGGGTAAGGGTAAGGGTAAGGGTAAGGGTAAGGGTAAGGGTAAGGGTAAGGGTAAGGGTAAGTGTAAGCTTAAGGGTAAAAGCAAGGGTAAGGGTAAGGGTAAGGGTAAGGGTAAGGGTAAGGGTAATGGTAAGGGTAAAGGTAAGGGTAAGCCTAAGGGTAAAAGCAAGGGTAAGGGTAAGGGTAAGGGTAAGGGTAAGGGTAAGGTTAAGGGTAAGGGTTAGGGTAAGGGTAAGGGTAAGGGTAAGGGTAAGCTTAAGGGTAAAAGCAAGGGTAAGGGTAAGGGTAAGGGTAAGGGTAAGGGTAAGCTTAAGGGTAAAAGCAAGGGTAAGGGTAAGGGTAAGGGTAAGGGTAAGGGTAAGGGTAAGGGTAAGCTTAAGGGTAAGGGTAAGGGTAAGGGTAAGCTTAAGGGTAAAAGCAAGGGTAAGGGTCAGGGTAAGGGTAAGTGTAAGGGTAAGGGTAAGGGTAAGGGTAAGGGTGAGCTTAAGGGTAAAAGCAAGGGTAAGGGTGAGGTTAAGGGTAAGGGTAAGGGTAAGGGTAAGGGTAAGGGTAAGGGTAAGGGTAAGGGTAAGGGTAAGGGTAAGGGTAAGGGTAAAGGTAAGGGTAAGCCTAAGGGTAAAAGCAAGGGTAAGGGTAAGGGTAAGGGTAAGAGTAAGGGTAAGGGTAAGGGTAAGGTTAAGCTTGAGGGTAAAAGCAAGGGTAAGGGTAAGGGTAAGGGTAAGGGTAAGCCTAAGGGTAAAAGCAAGGGTAAGGGAAAGGGTAAGGGTAAGGGTAAGGGTAAGCTAAAGGGTAAAAGCAAGTGTAAAGGTAAGGGTAAGGGTAAGGGTAAGGGTAAGGGTAAGGGTAAGGGTAAGGGTAAGGGTAAGGGTAAGGGTAAGGGTAAGGGTAAGCTTAAGGGTATAAGCAAGGGTAAGGGTAAGGGTAAGGGTGAGGGTAAGGGTAAGGGTAAGGGTAAGGGTAAGCTTAAGGGTAAAAGCAAGGGTAAGGGTAAGGGTAAGGGTAAGGGTAAGGGTAAGGGTAAGGGTAAGCTTAAGGGTAAAAGCAAGGGTAAGGGTAAGGGTTAGGGTAAGGGTAAGGGTAAGGGTAAGGGTAAGGGTAAGGGTAAGGGTAAGGGTAAGGGTAAGGGTAAGGGTAAGGGTAAGGGTAAGGGTAAAGGTAAGGTTAAGCCTAAGGGTAAAAGCAACGGTAAGGGTAAGGGTGAGGGTAAGGGTAAGGGTAAGGGTAAGGGTAAGGGTAAGGGTAAGGGTAAGGGTAAGGGTAAGGGTAAGGGTAAGCTTAAGGGTAAAAGCAAGGGTAAGGGTAAGGGTAAGGGTAAGGGTAAGCCTAAGGGTAAATGCAAGGGTAAGGGTAAGGGTAAGGGTAAGGGTAAGGGTAAGCTTAAGGGTAAAAGCAAGGGTAAGGGTAAGGGTAAGGGTAAGGGTAAGGGTAAGGGTAAGGGTAAGCTTAAGGGTAAAAGCAAGGGTAAGAGTAAGGGTAAGGGTAAGGGTAAGGGTAAGGGTAAGGGTAAGGGTAAGGGTAAGGGTAAGGGTAAGGGTAAAGGTAAGGGTAAGCCTAAGGGTCAAAGCAAGGGTAAGGGCAAGGGTAAGGGTAAGGGTAAGGGTAAGGGTAAGGGTGAGGGTAAGGGTAAGGGTAAGGGTAAGGGTAAGGGTAAGGGTTAGGGTAAGGGTAAGGGTAAGGGTAAGGGTAAGGGTAAGGGTAAGGGTAAGGGTAAGGGTAAGGGTAAGGGTAAGCTTAAGGGTAAAAGCAAGGGTAAGGGTAAGGGTAAGGGTAAGGGTAAGGGTAAGGGTAAGGGTAAGGGTAAGGGTAAGGGTAAGGGTAAGGGTAAGGGTAAGGGTAAGGGTAAGGGTAAGGGTAAGTGTAAGCTTAAGGGTAAAAGCAAGGGTAAGGGTAAGGGTAAGGGTAAGGGTAAGGGTAAGGGTAATGGTAAGGGTAAAGGTAAGGGTAAGCCTAAGGGTAAAAGCAAGGGTAAGGGTAAGGGTAAGGGTAAGGGTAAGGGTAAGGTTAAGGGTAAGGGTTAGGGTAAGGGTAAGGGTAAGGGTAAGGGTAAGCTTAAGGGTAAAAGCAAGGGTAAGGGTAAGGGTAAGGGTAAGGGTAAGGGTAAGCTTAAGGGTAAAAGCAAGGGTAAGGGTAAGGGTAAGGGTAAGGGTAAGGGTAAGGGTAAGGGTAAGGGTAAGGGTAAGCTTAAGGGTAAGGGTAAGGGTAAGGGTAAGCTTAAGGGTAAAAGCAAGGGTAAGGGTCAGGGTAAGGGTAAGTGTAAGGGTAAGGGTAAGGGTAAGGGTAAGGGTGAGCTTAAGGGTAAAAGCAAGGGTAAGGGTGAGGTTAAGGGTAAGGGTAAGGGTAAGGGTAAGGGTAAGGGTAAGGGTAAGGGTAAGGGTAAGGGTAAGGGTAAGGGTAAAGGTAAGGGTAAGCCTAAGGGTAAAAGCAAGGGTAAGGGTAAGGGTAAGGGTAAGGGTAAGAGTAAGGGTAAGGGTAAGGGTAAGGTTAAGCTTGAGGGTAAAAGCAAGGGTAAGGGTAAGGGTAAGGGTAAGGGTAAGCCTAAGGGTAAAAGCAAGGGTAAGGGAAAGGGTAAGGGTAAGGGTAAGGGTAAGCTTAAGGGTAAAAGCAAGTGTAAAGGTAAGGGTAAGGGTAAGGGTAAGGGTAAGGGTAAGGGTAAGGGTAAGGGTAAGGGTAAGGGTAAGGGTAAGGGTAAGGGTAAGCTTAAGGGTATAAGCAAGGGTAAGGGTAAGGGTAAGGGTGAGGGTAAGGGTAAGGGTAAGGGTAAGGGTAAGGGTAAGCTTAAGGGTAAAAGCAAGGGTAAGGGTAAGGGTAAGGGTAAGGGTAAGGGTAAGGGTAAGGGTAAGCTTAAGGGTAAAAGCAAGGGTAAGGGTAAGGGTAAGGGTAAGGGTAAGGGTAAGGGTAAGGGTAAGGGTAAGGGTAAGGGTAAGGGTAAGGGTAAGGGTAAGGGTAAGGGTAAAGGTAAGGTTAAGCCTAAGGGTAAAAGCAACGGTAAGGGTAAGGGTGAGGGTAAGGGTGAGGGTAAGGGTAAGGGTAAGGGTAAGGGTAAGCTTAAGGGTAAAAGCAAGGGTAAGGGTAAGGGTAAGGGTAAGGGTAAGCCTAAGGGTAAATGCAAGGGTAAGGGTAAGGGTAAGGGTAAGGGTAAGGGTAAGCTTAAGGGTAAAAGCAAGGGTAAGGGTAAGGGTAAGGGTAAGGGTAAGGGTAAGGGTAAGGGTAAGGGTAAGCTTAAGGGTAAAAGCAAGGGTAAGGGTAAGGGTAAGGGTAAGGGTAAGGGTAAGGGTAAGGGTAAGGGTAAGGGTAAGGGTAAGGGTAAGGGTAAGGGTAAAGGTAAGGGTAAGCCTAAGGGTCAAAGCAAGGGTAAGGGTAAGGGTAAGGGTAAGGGTAAGGGTAAGGGTAAGGGTAAGGGTAAGGGTAAGGGTAAGGGTAAGGGTAAGGGTAAGCTTAAGGGTAAAAGCAAGGGTAAGGGTAAGGGTAAGGGTAAGGGTAAGGGTAAGGGTAAGGGTAAGGGTAAGGGTAAGGGTAAGGGTAAGGGTAAGCTTAAGGGTAAGGGTAAGGGTAAGTGTAAGGGTAAGCCTAAGGGTAAAAGCAAGGGTGAGTGTAAGGGTAAGGG
The DNA here is from genome assembly GCA_958510865.1 of Myrrha octodecimguttata. NCBI lineage: Eukaryota > Metazoa > Arthropoda > Insecta > Coleoptera > Coccinellidae > Myrrha > Myrrha octodecimguttata. Next base: position 23,276 of record CAUEHS010000270.1, on the reverse strand, counting down.
TAAGGGTAAGGGTAAGCTTAAGGGTAAAAGCAAGGGTAAGGGTAAGGGTAAGGGTAAGGGTAAGGGTAAGGGTAAGGGTAAGCTTAAGGGTAAAAGCAAGGGTAAGGGTAAGGGTAAGGGTAAGGGTAAGGGTAAGGGTAAGGCTAAAGGTAAGGGTAAGCCTAAGGGTAAAAGCAAGGGTAAGGGTAAGGGTAAGGGTAAGGGTAAGGGTAAGGGTAAGGGTAAGGGTAAGGGTAAGTTTAAGGGTAAGGGTAAGGGTAAAGGTAAGGGTAGGGGTAAGCTTAAGGGTAAAAGCAAGGGTAAGGGTAAGGGTAAGGGTAAGGGTAAGAGTAAGGGTAAGGGTAAGGGTAAGCTTAAGGGTAAAAGCAAGGGTAAGGGTAAGGGTAAGGGTAAGGGTAAGGGTAAGGGTAAGGGTAAGGGTAAGGGTAAGGGTAAGGGTAAGGGTAAGGGTAAGGGTAAGGGTAAGGGTAAGGGTAAGCTTAAGGGTAAAAGCAAGGGTAAGGGTAAGGGTAAGGGTAAGGGTAAGGGTAAGGGTAAGGGTAAGGGTAAGGGTAAGGGTAAGGGTAAGGGTAAGGGTAAGGGTAAGCTTAAGGGTAAAAGCAAGGGTAAGGGTAAGGGTAAGGGTAAGGGTAAGGGTAAGGGTAATGGTAAGGGTAAAGGTAAGGGTAAGCCTAAGGGTAAAAGCAAGGGTAAGGGTAAGGGTAAGGGTAAGGGTAAGGTTAAGGTTAAGGGTAAGGGTTAGGGTAAGGGTAAGGGTAAGGGTAAGGGTAAGCTTAAGGGTAAAAGCAAGGGTAAGGGTAAGGGTAAGGGTAAGGGTAAGGGTAAGGGTAAGGGTAAGCTTAAGGGTAAGGGTAAGGGTAAGGGTAAGGGTAAGGGTAAGGGTAAGCTTAAGGGTAAAAGCAAGGGTAAGGGTAAGGGTAAGGGTAAGGGTAAGGGTAAGCTTAAGGGTAAAAGCAAGGGTAAGGATAAGGGTAAGGGTAAGGGTAAGGGTAAGGGTAAGGGTAAGCTTAAGGGTAAGGGTAAGGGTAAGGGTAAGCTTAAGGGTAAAAGCATGGGTAAGGGTCAGGGTAAGGGTAAGTGTAAGGGGAAGGGTAAGGGTAAGGGTAAGGGTGAGCTTAAGGGTAAAAGCAAGGGTAAGGGTAAGGTTAAGGGTAAGGGTAAGGGTAAGGGTAAGGGTAAGGGTAAGGGTTAGCTTAAGGGTAAAAGCAAGGGTAAGGGTAAGGGTAAGGGTAAGGGTAAGGGTAAGGGTAAGGGTAAGGGTAAGGGTAAGGGTAAGGGTAAAGGTAAGGGTAAGCCTAAGGGTAAAAGCAAGGGTAAGGGTAAAGGTAAGGGTAAGGGTAAGCCTAAGGGTAAAAGCAAGGGTAAGGGTAAGGGTAAGGGTAAGGGTAAGGGTAAGCTTAAGGGTAAAAGCAAGGGTAAGGGTAAGGGTAAGGGTAAGGGTAAGGGTAAGCTTAAGGGTAAAAGCAAGGGTGAGGGTAAGGGTAAGGGTAAGGGTAAGGGTAAGGGTAAGGGTAAGGGTAAGGGTAAGGGTAAGGGTAAGGGTAAAGGTAAGGGTAAGCCTAAGAGTAAAAGCAAGGGTAAGGGTAAGGGTAAGGGTAAGGGTAAGGGTAAGGGTAAGGGTAAGGGTAAGGGTAAGGGTAAGCTTAAGGGTAAAAGCAAGGGTAAGGATAAGGGTAAGGGTAAGGGTAAGGGTAAGGGTGAGGGTAAGGGTAAGGGTAAGGGTAAGGGTAAGCTTAAGGGTAAAAGCAAGGGTAAGGGTAAGGGTAAGGGTAAGGGTAAGGGTAAGGGTAAGGGTAAGGGTAAGGGTAAGGGTAAGGGTAAGGGTAAGGGTAAGCTTAAGGGTAAAAGCAAGGGTAAGGGTTAGGGTAAGGGTAAGGGTAAGGGTAAGGGTAAGGGTAAGCTTATGGGTAAAAGCAAGGGTAAGGTTAAGGGTAAGGGTAAGGGTAAGGGTAAGGGTAAGGGTAAAGGTAAGGGTAAGCCTAAGGGTAAAAGCAAGGGTAAGGGTAAGGGTAAGGGTAAGGGTAAGGGTAAGGGTAAGGGTAAGGGTAAGGGTAAGGGTAAGGGTAAGGGTAAGGGTAAGGGTAAGGGTAAGGGTAAGCTTAAGGGTATAAGCAAGGGTAAGGGTAAGGGTAAGGGTGAGGGTAAGGGTAAGGGTAAGGGTAAGGGTGAGCTTAAGGGTAAAAGCAAGGGTAAGGGTAAGGGTAAGGGTAAGGGTAAGGGTAAGGGTAAGGGTAAGCTTAAGGGTAAAAGCAAGGGTAAAAGCAAGGGTAAGGGTAAGGGTTAGGGTAAGGGTAAGGGTAAGGGTAAGGGTAAGGGTAAGGGTAAGGGTAAGGGTAAAGGTAAGGTTAAGCCTAAGGGTAAAAGCAAGGGTAAGGGTAAGGGTAAGGGTAAGGGTAAGGGTAAGGGTAAGGGTAAGGGTAAGGGTAAGGGTAAGGGTAAGGGTAAGGGTAAGGGTAAGCTTAAGGGTAAAAGCAAGGGTAAGGGTAAGGGTAAGGGTAAGGGTAAGCCTAAGGGTAAAAGCAAGGGTAAGGGTAAGGGTAAGGGTAAGGGTAAGGGTAAGCTTAAGGGTAAAAGCAAGGGTAAGGGTAAGGGTAAGGGTAAGGGTAAGGGTAAGCTTAAGGGTAAAAGCAAGGGTAAGGGTAAGGGTAAGGGTAAGGGTAAGGGTAAGGGTAAGGGTAAGGGTAAGGGTAAGGGTAAAGGTAAGGGTAAGCCTAAGGGTCAAAGCAAGGGTAAGGGTAAGGGTAAGAGTAAGGGTAAGGGTAAGGGTAAGGGTAAGGGTAAGCTTAAGGGTAAAAGCAAGGGTAAGGGTAAGGGTAAGGGTAAGGGTAAGGGTAAGGGTAAGGGTAAGGGTAAGGGTAAGGGTAAGGGTAAGGGTAAGGGTAAGGGTAAGGGTAAGGGTAAGGGTAAGGGTAAGCTTAAGGGTAAGGGTAAGGGTAAGGGTAAGGGTAAGCCTAAGGGTAAAAGCAAGGGTAAGTGTGAGGGTAAGGGTAAGGGTAAGGGTAATCTTAAGGGTAAAAGCAAGGGTAAGGGTAAGGGTAAGGGTAAGGGTAAGGGTAAGGGTAAGGGTGAGGGTAAGGGTAAGCTTAAGGGTAAAAGCAAGGGTAAGGGTAAGGGTAAGGGTAAGGGTAAGGGTAAGGGTAAGGCTAAAGGTAAGGGTAAGCCTAAGGGTAAAAGCAAGGGTAAGGGTAAGGGTAAGGGTAAGGGTAAGGGTAAGGGTAAGGGTAAGGGTAAGGCTAAGGGTAAGGGTAAAGGTAAGGGTAAGGGTAAGCTTAAGGGTAAAAGCAAGGGTAAGGGTAAGGGTAAGGGTAAGGGTAAGAGTAAGGGTAAGGGTAAGGGTAAGCTTAAGGGTAAAAGCAAGGGTAAGGGTAAGGGTAAGGGTAAGGGTAAGGGTAAGGGTAAGGGTAAGGGTAAGGGTAAGGGTAAGGGTAAGCTTAAGGGTAAAAGCAAGGGTAAGGGTAAGGGTAAGGGTAAGGGTAAGGGTAAGGGTAAGGGAAGGGTAAGGGTAAGGGTAAGGGTAAGCTTAAGGGTAAAAGCAAGGGTAAGGGTAAGGGTAAGGGTAAGGGTAAGGGTAAGGGTAATGGTAAGGGTAAAGGTAAGGGTAAGCCTAAGGGTAAAAGCAAGGGTAAGGGTAAGGGTAAGGGTAAGGGCAAGGGTAAGGTTAAGGGTAAGGGTAAGGGTAAGGGTAAGCTTAAGGGTAAAAGCAAGGGTAAGGGTAAGGGTAAGGGTAAGGGTAAGGGTAAGGGTAAGGGTAAGAGTAAAAGCAAGGGTAAGGGTAAGGGTAAGGGTAAGCTTAAGGGTAAAAGCAAGGGTAAGGGTAAGGGTAAAGGTAAGGGTAAGGGTAAGGGTAAGCTTAAGGGTAAAAGCAAGGGTAAGGGTAAGGGTAAGGGTAAGGGTAAGGGTAAGGGTAAGGGTAAGCTTAAGGGTAAGGGTAAGGGTAAGGGTAAGGGTAAGCTTAAGGGTAAAAGCAAGGGTAAGGGTCAGGGTAAGGGTAAGTGTAAGGGTAAGGGTAAGGGTAAGGGTAAGGGTGAGCTCAAGGGTAAAAGCAAGGGTAGGGGTAAGGTTAAGGGTAAGGGTAAGGGTAAGGGTTAGCTTAAGGGTAAAAGCAAGGGTAAGGGTAAGGGTAAGGGTAAGGGTAAGGGTAAGGGTAAGGGTAAGGGTAAGGGTAAGGGTAAGGGTAAGGGTAAGGGTAAGGGTAAAGGTAAGGGTATGCCTAAGGGTAAAAGCAAGGGTAAGGGTAAGGGTAAGGGTAAGGGTAAGAGTAAGGGTAAGGGTAAGGGTAAGGGTAAGCTTAAGGGTAAAAGCATGGGTAAGGGTAAGGGTAAGGGTAAGGGTAAGCCTAAGGGTAAAAGCAAGGGTAAGGGTAAGGGTAAGGGTAAGCTTAAGGGTAAAAGCAAGGGTAAGGGTAAGGGTAAGGGTAAGGGTAAGGGTAAGGGTAAGGGTAAGCTTAAGGGTAAAAGCAAGGGTGAGGGTAAGGGTAAGGGTAAGGGTAAGGGTAAGGGTAAGGGTAAGGGTAAGGGTAAGGGTAAGCTTAAGGGTATAAGCAAGGGTAAGGGTAAGGGTAAGGGTAAGGGTAAGTGTAAGGGTAAGGGTAAGGGTAAGGGTAAGGGTAAGGGTAAGCTTAAGAGTAAAAGCAAGGGTAAGGGTAAGGGTAAGGGTAAGGGTAAGGGTAAAGGTAAGGGTAAGCCTAAGGGTAAAAGCAAGGGTAAGGGTAAGGGTAAGGGTAAGGGTAAGGGTTAGGGTAAGGGTAAGGGTAAGGGTAAGGTTAAGGGTAAGGGTAAGGGTAAGGGTAAGGGTAAGGGTAAGCTTAAGGGTAAAAGCAAGGGTTAGGGTAAGGGAAAGGGTAAGTGTAAGCCTAAGGGTAAAAGCGAGGGTAAGGGTAAGGGTAAGGGTAAGGGTAAGGGTAAGCTTAAGGGTAAAAGCAAGAGTAAGGGTAAGGGTAAGGGTAAGGGTTTAGGGTAAGGGTAAGCTTAAGGGTAAAAGCAAGGGTAAGGGTAAAGGTAAGGGTAAGGGTAAGGGTAAGGTTAAGGGTAAGGGTAAGCTTAAGGGTAAAAGCAAGGGTAAGGGTAAGGGTAAGGGTAAGGGTAAGCTTAAGGGTAAAAGCAAGGGTAAGGGTAAGGGTAAGGGTAAGGGTAAGGGTAAGGGTAAGGGTAAGGGTAAGGGTAAGGGTAGGGGTAAGGGTAAGGGTAAAGGTAAGGGTAAGCCTAAGGGTAAAAGCAAGGGTAAGGGTAAGGGTAAGGGTAAGGGTAAGGGTAAGGTTAAGGGTAAGGGTAAGCTTAAGGGTAAAAGCAAGGGTAAGGGTAAGGGTAAGGGTAAGGGTAAGGGTAAGGGTAAGGGTAAGGGTAAGTTTAAGGGTAAGGGTAAGGGTAAGGGTAAGCTTAAGGGTGAAAGCAAGGGTAAGGGTAAGGTTAAGGGTAAGGGTAAGCTTAAGGGTAAAAGCAAGGGTAAGGGTAAGGGTAAGGGTAAGGGTAAGGGTAAGGGTAAGGGTCAGGGTAAGGGTAAGGGTAAGGGTAAGCTTAAGGGTAAGGGTAAGGGTAAGGGTAAGGGTAAGCTTAAGGGTAAAAGCAAGGGTAAGGGTACGGGTAAGGGTAAGGGTAAGGGTAAGGGTAAGCTTAAGGGTAAGGGTAAGGGTAAGGGTAAGCTTAAGGGTAAAAGCAAGGGTAAGGGTAAGGGTGAGGGTAAGGGTAAGGGTAAGGGTAAGGGTAAGCTTAAGGGTAAGGGTAAGGGTAAGGGTAAGCTTAAGGGTAAAAGCAAGGGTAAGGGTAAGGGTAAGGGTAAGGGTAAGGGTAAGGGTAAGGGTAAGGGTAAGGGTAAGGGTAAGGGTAAGGGAAAGCTTAAGGGTAAGGGTAAGGGTAAGGGTAAGGGTAAGCTTAAGGGTAAAAGCAAGGGTAAGGGTAAGGGTAAGGGTAAGGGTAAGGGTAAGTTTAAGGGTAAAAGCAAGGGTAAGGGTAAGGGTAAGGGTAAGGGTAAGGGTAAGGGTAAGGGTAAGGGTAAGGGTAAGGGTAAGGGTAAGGGTAAGCTTGAGGGTAAGGGTAAGGGTAAGGGTAAGGGTAAGCTTAAGGGTAAAAGCAAGGGTAAGGGTAAGGGTAAGGGAAAGGGTAAGGGTAAAGGTAAGGGTAAGCCTAAGCGTAAAAGCAAGGATAAGGGTAAGGGTAAGGTAAGGGTAAGGGTAAGGGTAAGGGTAAGGGTAAGGGTAAGCTTAAGGGTAAAAGCAAGGGTAAGGGTAAGGGTAAGGGTAAGGGTAAGGGTAAGGGTAAGGGTAAGGGTAAGGGTAAGGGTAAGGGTAAGGGTAAGCTTAAGGGTAAAAGCAAGGGTAAGGGTAAGGGTAAGGGTAAGGGTAAGGGTAAGGGTAAGGGTAAGCTTAAGGGTAAAAGCAAGGGTAAGGGTAAGGGTAAGGGTTGGGGTAAGGGTAAAGGTAAGGGTAAGCCTAAGGGTAAAAGCAAGGGTAAGGGTAAGGGTAAGGGTAAGGGTAAGGGTAAGGGTAAGGGTAAGGGTAAGGGTAAGGGTAAGGGTAAGGGTAAGGGTAAGGGTAAGGGTAAGGGTAAGAGTAAGGGTAAGGGTAAGGGTAAGCTTAAGGGTAAAAGCAAGGGTAAGGGTAAGGGTAAGGGTAAGGGTAAGCCTAAGGGTAAAAGCAAGGGTAAGGGTAAGGGTGAGGGTAAGGGTAAGGGTAAGCTTAAGGGTAAAAGCAAGGGTAAGGGTAAGGGTAAGGGTAAGGGTAAGGGTAAGGGTAAGCTTAAGGGTAAAAGCAAGGGTAAGGGTAAGGGTAAGGGTAAGGGTAAGGGTAAGGGTAAGGGTAAAGGTAAGGGTAAGCCTAAGGGTAAAAGCAAGGGTAAGGGTAAGGGTAAGGGTAAGGGTAAGGGTAAGGGTAAGGGTAAGGGTAAGGGTAAGCTTAAGGGTAAAAGCAAGGGTAAGGGTAAGGGTAAAAGTAAGGGTAAGGGTAAGGGTAAGGGTAAGGGTAAGGGTAAGCTTAAGGGTAAAAGCAAGGGTAAGGGTAAGGGTAAGGGTAAGGTTAAGGGTAAGGGTAAGGGTAAGGGTAAGGGTAAGGGTAAGGGTAAGGGTAAGGGTAAGGGTAAGGGTAAAGGTAAGGGTAAGGGTAAGGGTAAGGGTAAGGGTAAGGGTAAGCTTAAGGGTAAAAGCAAGGGTAAGGGTTAGGGTAAGGGTAAGGGTAAGGGTAAGGGTAAGGGTAAGCTTAAGGGTAAAAGCAAGGGTAAGGGTAAGGGTAAGGGTAAGGGTAAGGGTAAGGGTAAGGGTAAGGGTAAGGGTAAGGGTAAGGGTAAGGGTAAGGGTAAGGGTAAGGGTAAGCTTAGGGGTAAAAGCAAGGGTAAGGGTAAGGGTAAGGGTAAGCGTAAGGGTAAGGGTAAGGGTAAGCTTAAGGGTAAAAGCAAGGGTAAGGGTAAGGGTAAGGGTAAGGGTAAGGGTTAGGGTAAGGGTAAAGGTAAGGGTAAGCCTAAGGGTAAAAGCAAGGGTAAGGGTAAGGGTAAGGGTAAGGGTAAGGGTAAGGGTGAGGGTAAGGGTAAGGGTAAGGGTAAGGGTAAGGGTAAGAGTAAGGGTAAGGGTAAGGGTAAGCTTAAGGGTAAAAGCAAGGGTAAAGGTAAGGGTAAGGGTAAGGGTAAGGGTAAGCTTAAGGGTAAAAGCAAGGTTAAGGGTAAGGGTAAGGGTAAGGGTAAGGGTAAGCTTAAGGGTAAAAGCAAGGGTAAAGGTAAGGGTAAGGGTAAGGGTAAGGGTAAGGGTAAGCTTAAGGGTAAAAGCAAGGGTAAGGGTAAGGGTAAGGGTAAGGGTAAGGGTAAGGGTAAGGGTAAGGGTAAGGGTAAAGGTAAGGGTAAGCCTAAGGGTAAAAGCAAGGGCAAGGGTAAGGGTAAGGGTAAGGGTAAGGGTAAGGGTAAGGGTAAGGGTAAGGGTAAGGGCAAGGGTAAGGGTAAGGGTAAGGGTAAGGGTAAGGGTAAGGGTAAGGGTAAGGGTAAGGGTAAGGGTAAGCTAAAGGGTAAAAGCAAGGGTAAGGGTTAGGGTAAGGGTAAGGGTAAGGGTAAGGGTAAGGGTAAGCTTAAGGGTAAAAGCAAGGGTAAGGGTAAGGGTAAGGGTAAGGGTAAGGGTAAGGGTAAGGGTAAGGGTAAGGGTAAGGGTAAAGGTAAGGGTAAGCCTAAGGGTAAAAGCAAGGGTAAGGGTAAGGGTAAGGGTAAGGGTAAGGGTAAGGGTAAGGGTAAGGGTAAGGGTAAGGGTAAGCTTAAGGGTATAAGCAAGGGTAAGGGTAAGGGTAAGGGTAAGGGTGAGGGTAAGGGTAAGGGTAAGGGTAAGGGTAAGGGTAAGGGTAAGGGTAAGGGTAAGCTTAAGGGTAAAAGCAAGGGTAAGGGTAAGGGTAAGGGTAAGGGTAAGGGTAAGCTTAAGGGTAAAAGCAAGGGTAAGGGTAAGGGTAAGGGTAAGGGTAAGGGTAAGGGTAAGGGTGAGGGTAAGGGTAAGGGTAAGGGTAAGGGTAAGGGTAAAGGTAAGGGTAAGTCTAAGGGTAAAAGCAATGGTGAGGGTAAGGGTAAGGGTAAGGGTAAGGGTAAGGGTAAGGGTAAGGGTAAGGGTAAGGGTAAGGGTAAGTGTAAGGGTAAGCTTAAGGATAAAAGCAAGGGTAAGGGTAAGGGTAAGGGTAAGGGTAAGCCTAAGGGTAAAAGCAAGGGTAAGGGTAAGGGTAAGGGTAAGGGTAAGCTTAAGGGTAAAAGCAAGGGTAAGGGTAAGGGTAAGGGTAAGGGTAAGGGTAAGGGTAAGGGTAAGCTTAAGGGTAAAAGCAAGGGTAAGGGTAAGGGTATGGGTAAGGGTAAGGGTAAGGGTAAGCTTAAGGGTAAAAGCAAGGGTAAGGGTAAGGGTAAGGGTAAGGGTAAGGGTAAGGGTAAGGGTAAAGGTAAGGGTAAGCCTAAGGGTAAAAGCAAGGGTAAGGGTAAGGGTAAGGGTAAGGGTAAGGGTAAGCTTAAGGGTAAAAGCAAGGGTAAGGGTAAGGGTAAGGGTAAGGGTAAGGGTAAGGGTAAGCTTAAGGGTAAAAGCAAGGGTAAGGGTAAGGGTAAGGGTAAGGGTAAGGGTAAGGGTAAGGGTAAAGGTAAGGGTAAGCCTAAGGGTAAAAGCAAGGGTAAGGGTAAGGGTAAGGGTAAGGGTAAGGGTAAGGGTAAGGGTAAGGGTAAGGGTAAGCTTAAGGGTAAAAGCAAGGGTAAGGGTAAGGGTAAAAGTAAGGGTAAGGGTAAGGGTAAGGGTAAGGGTAAGGGTAAGCTTAAGGGTAAAAGCAAGGGTAAGGGTAAGGGTAAGGGTAAGGGTAAGGGTAAGGGTAAGGGTAAGGGTAAGGGTAAGGGTAAAGGTAAGGGTAAGGGTAAGGGTAAGGGTAAGGGTAAGGGTAAGCTTAAGGGTAAAAGCAAGGGTAAGGGTTAGGGTAAGGGTAAGGTTAAGGGTAAGGGTAAGGGTAAGCTTAAGGGTAAAAGCAAGGGTAAGGGTAAGGGTAAGGGTAAGGGTAAGGGTAAGGGTAAGGGTAAGGGTAAGGGTAAGGGTAAGGGTAAGGGTAAGCTTAAGGGTAAAAGCAAGGGTAAGGGTAAGGGTAAGGGTAAGCGTAAGGGTAAGGGTAAGGGTAAGCTTAAGGGTAAAAGCAAGGGTAAGGGTAAGGGTAAGGGTAAGGGTAAGGGTTAGGGTAAGGGTAAAGGTAAGGGTAAGCCTAAGGGTAAAAGCAAGGGTAAGGGTAAGGGTAAGGGTAAGGGTAAGGGTAAGGGTAAGGGTAAGGGTAAGGGTAAGGGTAAGGGTAAGAGTAAGGGTAAGGGTAAGGGTAAGCTTAAGGGTAAAAGCAAGGGTAAAGGTAAGGGTAAGGGTAAGGGTAAGGGTAAGCTTAAGGGTAAAAGCAAGGGTAAAGGTAAGGGTAAGGGTAAGGGTAAGGGTAAGGGTAAGCTTAAGGGTAAAAGCAAGGGTAAGGGTAAGGGTAAGGGTAAGGGTAAGGGTAAGGGTAAGGGTAAGGGTAAGGGTAAAGGTAAGGGTAAGCCTAAGGGTAAAAGCAAGGGTAAGGGTAAGGGTAAGGGTAAGGGTAAGGGTAAGGGTAAGGGTGAGGGTAAGGGTAAGGGTAAGGGTAAGGGTAAGGGTAAGGGTAAGGGTAAGGGTAAGGGTAAGGGTAAGGGTAAGCTAAAGGGTAAAAGCAAGGGTAAGGGTTAGGGTAAGGGTAAGGGTAAGGGTAAGGGTAAGGGTAAGGGTAAGGGTAAGCTTAAGGGTAAAAGCAAGGGTAAGGGTAAGGGTAAGGGTAAGGGTAAGGGTAAAAGTAAGGGTAAGCCTAAGGGTAAAAGCAAGGGTAAGGGTAAGGGTAAGGGTAAGGGTTAGGGTAAGGGTAAGGGTAAGGGTAAGTGTAAGGGTAAGGGTAAGGGTAAGCTTAAGGGTATAAGCAAGGGTAAGGGTGAGGGTAAGGGTAAGGGTGAGGGTAAGGGTAAGGGTAAGGGTAAGGGTAAGGGTAAGGGTAAGGGTAAGCTTAAGGGTAAAAGCAAGGGTAAGGGTAAGGGTAAGGGTAAGGGTAAGGGTAAGGGTAAGCTTAAGGGTAAAAGCAAGGGTAAGGGTAAGGGTAAGGGTAAGGGTAAGGGTAAGGGTAAGGGTGAGGGTAAGGGTAAGGGTAGGGGTAAGGGTAAGGGTAAAAGTAAGGGTAAGTCTAAGGGTAAAAGCAATGGTAAGGGTAAGGGTAAGGGTAAGGGTAAGGGTAAGGGTAAGGGTAAGGGTAAGGGTAAGGGTAAGTGTAAGGGTAAGCTTAAGGATAAAAGCAAGGGTAAGGGTAAGGGTAAGGGTAAGGGTAAGCCTAAGGGTAAAAGCAAGGGTAAGGGTAAGGGTAAGGGTAAGGGTAAGCTTAAGGGTAAAAGCAAGGGTAAGGGTAAGGGTAAGGGTAAGGGTAAGGGTAAGGGTAAGGGTAAGGGTAAGCTTAAGGGTAAAAGCAAGGGTAAGGGTAAGGGTATGGGTAAGGGTAAGGGTAAGGGTAAAGGTAAGGGTAAGCCTAAGGGTAAAAGCAAGGGTAAGGGTAAGGGTAAGGGTAAGGGTAAGGGTAAGGGTAAGGGTAAGGGTAAGGGTAAGGGTAAGGGTAAGGGTAAGGGTAAGGGTAAGGCTAAGGGTAAGCTTAAGGGTAAAAGCAAGGGTAAGGGTAAGGGTAAGGGTAAGGGTAAGGGTAAGGGTAAGGGTAAGGGTAAGCTTAAGGGTAAAAGCAAGGGTAAGGGTAAGGGTAAGGGTAAGGGTAAGCTTAAGGGTAAAAGCAAGGGTAAGGGTAAGGGTAAGGGTAAGGGTAAGGGTAAGGGTAAGGGTAAGGGTAAAGGTAAGGGTAAGCCTAAGGGTAAAAGCAAGGGTAAGGGTAAGGGTAAGGGTAAGGGTAAGGGTAAGGGTAAGGGTAAGGGTAAGGGTAAGGGTAAGGGTAAGGGTAAGGGTAAGCTTAAGGGTAAAAGCAAGGGTGAGGGTAAGGGTAAGGGTAAGGGTAAGGGTAAGGGTAAGGGTAAGGGTAAGGGTAAGGGTAAGGGTAAGGGTAAGGGTAAGGGTAAGGGTAAGGGTAAGCCTAAGGGTAAAAGCAAGGGTAAGGGTAAGGGTAAGGGTAAGGGTAAGGGTAAGCTTAAGGGTAAAAGCAAGGGTAAGGGTAAGGGTAAGGGTAAGGGTAAGGGTAAGAGTAAGCTTAAGGGTAAAAGCAAGGGTAAGGGTAAGGGTAAGGGTAAGGGTAAGGGTAAGGGTAAGGGTAAAGGTAAGGGTAAGCCTAAGGGTAAAAGCAAGGGTATGGGTAAGGGTAAGGGTAAGGGTAAGGGTAAGGGTAAGGGTAAGGGTAAGGGTAAGGGTAAGGGTAAGGGTAAGGGTAAGCTTAAGGGTAAAAGCAAGGGTAAGGGTAAGGGTAAGGGTAAGGGTAAGGGTAAGGGTAAGGGTAAGGGTAAGGGTAAGGGTAAGGGTAAGCTTAAGGGTAAAAGCAAGGGTAAGGGTAAGGGTAAGGGTAAGGGTAAGGGTAAGGGTAAGGGTAAGGGTAAGGGTAAGGGTAAGGGTAAGGGTAAGGGTAAGCTTAAGGGTAAAAGCAAGGGTAAGGGTAAGGGTAAGGGTAAGGGTAAGGGTAAGGGTAAGGGTAAGGGTAAGGGTAAGGGTAAGGGTAAGGGTAAGGGTAAGGGTAAGGGTAAGGGTAAGCTTAAGGGTAAAAGCAAGGGTAAGGGTAAGGGTAAGGGTAAGGGTAAGGGTAAGGGTAAGGGTAAGCCTAAGGGTAAAAGCAAGGGTAAGGGTAAGGGTAAAAGCAAGGGTAAGGGTAAGGGTAAGGGTAAGGGTAAGGGTAAGGGTAAGGGTAAGGGTAAGGGTAAGGGTAAGGGTAAGGGTAAGGGTAAGCTTAAGGGTAAAAGCAAGGGTAAGGGTAAGGGTAAGGGTAAGGGTAAGGGTAAGTGTAAGCTTAAGGGTAAAAGCAAGGGTAAGGGTAAGGGTAAGGGTAAAGGTAAGCGTAAGCCTTAGGGTAAAAGCAAGGGTAAGGGTAAGGGTAAGGGTAAGGGTAAGGGTAAGGGTAAGGGTAAGGGTAAGGGTAAGCTTAAGGGTAAAAGCAAGGGTAAGGGTAAGGGTAAGGTTAAGGGTAAGGGTAAGGGTAAGCTTAAGGGTAAAAGCAAGGGTAAGGGTAAGGGTAAGGGTAAGGGTAAGGGTAAGGGTAAGGGTAAGGGTAAGGGTAAGGGTAAGCTTAAGGGTAAAAGCAAGGGTAAGGGTTAGGGTAAGGGTAAGGGTAAGGGTAAGGGTAAGCTTGAGGGTAAAAGCAAGGGTAAGAGTAAGGGTAAGGGTAAGGGTAAAGGTAAGGGTAAGCCTAAGGGTAAAAGCAAGGGTTAGGGTAAGGGTAAGGGTAAGGGTAAGGGTAAGGGTAAGGGTAAGGGTAAGGGTAAGCTTAAGGGTATAAGCAAGGGTAAGGGTAAGGGTAAGGGTGAGGGTAAGGGTAAGGGTAAGGGTAAGCTTAAGGGTAAAAGCAAGGGTAAGGGTAAGGGTAAGGGTAAGGGTAAGGGTAAGGGTAAGGGTAAGCTTAAGGGTAAAAGCAAGGGTAAGGGTAAGGGTAAGGGTAAGGGTAAGGGTAAGGGTAAGGGTAAGGGTAAGGGTAAAGGTTAGGGTAAGCCTAAGGGTAAAAGCAAGGGTAAGGGTAAAGGTAAGGGTAAGGGTAAGGGTAAGGGTAAGGGTAAGGGTAAGGGTAAGGGTAAGGGTAAGGGTAAGGGTAAGGGTAAGGGTAAGCTTAAGGGTAAAAGCAAGTGTAAGGGTAAGGGTAAGGGTAAGGGTAAGCCTAAGGGTAAAACAAGGGTAAGGGTAAGGGTAAGGGTAAGGGTAAGGGTAAGCTTAAGGGTAAAAGCAAGGGTAAGGGTAAGGGTAAGGGTGAGGGTAAGGGTAAGCTTAAGGGTTAAAGCAAGGGTAAGGGTAAGGGTAAGGGTAAGGGTAAGGGTAAAGGTAAGGGTAAGCCTAAGGGTAAAAGCAAGGGTAAGGGTAAGGGTAAGGGTAAGGGTAAGGGTAAGGGTAAGGGTAAGGGTAAGGGTAAGGGTAAGGGTAAGGGTAAGGGTAAGGGTAAGGGTAAGGGTAAGGGTAAGGGTAAGGGTAAGGGTAAGGGTAAGGGTAAGGGTAAGGGTAAGCTTAAGGGTAAAAGCAAGGGTAAGGGTAAGGGTAAGGGTAAGGGTAAGGGTAAGGGTAAGGGTAAGGGTAAGGGTAAGGGTAAGGGTAAGCTTAAGGGTAAAAGCAAGGGTAAGGGTAAGGGTAAGGGTGAGGGTAAGGGTAAGGGTAAGGGTAAGGGTAAGCTTGAGGGTAAAAGCAAGGGTAAGGGTAAGGGTAAGGGTAAGGGTAAGGGTAAGGGTAAGGGTAAGGGTAAGGGTAAGCTTAAGGGTAAAAGCAAGGGTAAGGGTAAGGGTAAGGGTAAGGGTAAGGGTAAGGGTAAGGGTAAGGGTAAGGGTAAGGGTAAATGTAAGGGTAAGCCTAAGGGTAAAAGCAAGGGTAAGGGTAAGGGTTGGGGTAAGGGTAAGGGTAAGGGTAAGGGTAAGGGTAAGGGTAAGGGTAAGGGTAAGGGTAAGTGTAAGGTTAAGGGTAAGGGTAAGCTTAAGGGTAAAAGCAAGGGTAACGGTAAGTGTAAGGGTAAGGGTAAGGGTAAGGGTAAGGGTAAGGGTAAGGGTAAGGGTAAGGGTAAGCTTAAGGGTAAGGGTAAGTGTAAGGGTAAAGGTAAGGGTAAGCCTAAGGGTAAAAGCAAGGGTAAGGGTAAGGGTTAGGGTAAGGGTAAGGGTAAGGGTAAGGGTAAGGGTAAGGGTAAGGGTAAGGGTAAGTGTAAGGGTAAGGGTAAGGGTAAGCTTAAGGGTTAAAGCAAGGGTAAGGGTAAGGGTAAGGGTAAGGGTAAGGGTAAGGGTAAGGGTAAGGGTAAGGGTAAGGGTAAGGGTAAGGGTAAGGGTAAGGGTAAGGGTAAGCTTAAGGGTAAGGGTAAGGGTAAGGGTAACGGTAAGCCTAAGGGTAAAAGCAAGGGTAAGGGTAAGGGTAAGGGTAAGAGTAAGCTTAAGCGTAAAAGCAAGGGTAAGGGTAAGGGTAAGGGTAAGGGTAAGGGTAAGGGTAAGGGTAAGGGTAAGGGTAAGGGTAAGGGTAAAGGTAAGGGTAAGCCTAAGGGTAAAAGCAAGGGTAAGGGTAAGGGTAAGGGTAAGGGTAAGGGTAAGGGTAAGGGTAAGGGTAAGCTTAAGGGTAAAAGCAAGGGTAAGGGTAAGGGTAAGGGTAAGGGTAAGGGTAAGGGTAAGGGTAAGGGTAAGGGTAAGGGTAAGGGTAAGGGTAAGGGTAAGGGTAAGGGTAAGGGTAAGGGTAAGGGTAAGGGTAAGGGTAAGGGTAAGGGTAAGGGTAAGGGTAAGGGTAAGGGTAAGGGTAAGCTTAAGGGTAAAAGCAAGGGTGAGGGTAAGGGTAAGGGTAAGGGTAAGGGTAAGGGTAAGGGTAAGGGTAAGGGTAAGGGTAAGCTTAAGGGTAAAAGCAAGGGTAAGGGTAAGGGTAAGGGTAAGGGTAAGGGTAAGGGTAAGGGTAAGGGTAAGGGTAAGGGTAAGCTTAAGGGTAAGGATAAGGGTAAGGGTAAAAGCAAGGGTAAGGGTAAGGGTAAGGGTAAGGGTAAGGGTAAGCTTAAGGGTAAAAGCAAGGGTAAGGGTAAGGGTAAGGGTAAGGGTAAGGGTACGGGTAAGGGTAAGGGTAAGCTTAAGGGTAAGGGTAAGGGTAAGGGTAAGCTTAAGGGTAAAAGCAAGGGTAAGGGTAAGGGTAAGGGTAAGGGTAAGGGTAAGGGTAAAGGTAAGGGTAAGGGTAAGGGTAAGGGTAAGGGTAAGGGTAAGCTTAAGGGTAAAAGCAAGGGTAAGGGAAAGGGTAAGGGTAAGGGTAAGGGTAAGGGTAAGGGTAAGCTTAAGGGTAAAAGCAAGGGTAAGGGTAAGGGTAAGGGTAAGGGTAAGGGTAAGGGTAAGGGTAAGGGTAAGGGTAAAGGTAAGGGTAAGCCTAAGGGTAAAAGCAAGGGTAAGGGTAAGGGTAAGGGTAAGGGTAAGGGTAAGACTAAGGGTAAGGGTAAGGGTAAGGGTAAGCTTAAGGGTAAAAGCAAGGGTAAGGGTAAGGGTAAGGGTAAGGGTAAGCCTAAGGGTAAAAGCAAGGGTAAGGGTAAGGGTAAGGGTAAGGGTAAGGGTAAGCTTAAGGGTAAAAGCAAGGGTAAGGGTAAGGGTAAGGGTAAGGGTAAGGGTAAGGGTAAGGGTAAGCTTAAGGGTAAAAGCAAGGGTGAGGGTAAGGGTAAGGGTAAGGGTAAGGGTAAGGGTAAGGGTGAGGGTAAGGGTAAGGTTAAGGGTAAAAGCAAGGGTAAGGGTAAGGGTAAGGGTAAGGGTAAGGGTAAGGGTAAGGGTAAGGGTAAGGGTAAAGGTAAGGGTAAGGGTAAGGGTAAGGGTAAGGGTAAGGGTAAGGGTAAGGGTAAGGGTAAGGGTAAGGGTAAGGGTAAGGGTAAGGGTAAGGGTAAGGGTAAGGGTAAGCTTAAGGGTAAAAGCAAGGGTAAGGGTAAGGGTAAGGGTAAGGGTAAGGGTAAGCCTAAGGGTAAAAGCAAGGGTAAGGGTAAGGGTAAGGGTAAGGGTAAGGGTAAGCTTAAAGGTAAAAGCAAGGGTAAGGGTAAGGGTAAGGGAAAGGGTAAGGGTAAGGGTAAGCTTAAGGGTAAAAGCAAGGGTAAGGGTAAGGGTAAGGGTAAGGGTAAGGGTAAGGGTAAGGGTAAGGGTAAGGGTAAGGGTAAAGGTAAGGGTAAGCCTTAGGGTAAAAGCAAGGGTAAGGGTAAGGGTAAGGGTAAGGGTAAGGGTAAGGGTAAGGGTAAGGGTAAGGGTAAGGGTAAGGGTAAGGGTAAGGGTAAGGGTAAGCTTAAGGGTAAAAGCAAGGGTAAGGGTAAGGGTAAGGGTAAGGGTAAGGGTAAGGGTAAGGGTAAGGGTAAGGGTAAGGGTAAGGGTAAGGGTAAGCTTAAGGGTAAGGGAAGGGTAAGGGTAAGGGTAAGCTCAAGGGTAAAAGCAAGGGTAAGGGTAAGGGTAAGGGTAAGCTTAAGGGTAAAAGCAAGGGTAAGGGTAAGGGTAAGGGTAAGGGTAAGGGTAAGGGTAAGCTTAAGGGTAAGGGTAAGGGTAAGGGTAAGGGTAAGCTTAAGGGTAAAAGCAAGGGTAAGGTTAAGGGTAAGGGTAAGGGTAAGGGTCAGGGTAAGGGTAAGGGTAAGCTTAAGGGTAAGGGTAAGGGTAAGGGTAAGGGTAAGCTTAAGGGTAAAAGCAAGGGTAAGGGTAAGGGTAAGGGTAAGGGTAAGGGTAAGGGTAAGGGTAAGGGTAAGGGTAAGGGTAAGCTTAAGGGTAAAAGCAAGGGTAAGGGTACGGGTAAGGGTAAGGGTAAGGGTAAGGGTAAGGGTAAGGGTAAGGGTAAGGGTAAGGGTAAGCTTAAGGGTAAGGGTAAGGGTAAGGGTAAGGGTAAGGGTAAGCCTAAGGGTAAAAGCAAGGGTAAGGGTTAGGGTAAGGCTAAGTGTAAGGGTAAGGGTAAGGGTAAGCTTAAGGGTAAAAGCAAGGGTAAGGGTAAGGGTAAGGGTAAGGCTTACCCTTACCCTTACCCTTACCCTTGCTTTTACCCTTAAGCTTACCCTTACCCTTAACCTTACCCTCACCCTTACCCTCACCCTTACCCTTACCCTTACCCTTTCCCTTACCCTTACCCTTACCCTTACCCTTACCCTTACCTTTACCCTTACCCTTACCCTTACCCTTGCTTTTACCCTTAGGCTTACCCTTACCTTTACCCTTACCCTTACCCTTACCCTTACCCTTGCTTTTACCCTTAAGCTTACCCTTACCCTTACCCTTACCCTTACCCTTACCCTTGCTTTTACCCTTAAGCTTACCCTTACCCTTACCCTTACCCTTACCCTTACCCTTGCTTTTACCCTTAAGCTTACCCTTACCCTTACCCTTTTCCTTACCCTCAAGCTTAACCTTACCCTTACCCTTACCCTTACCCTTACCCTTACCCTTACCCTTACCCTTACCCTTACCCTTGCTTTTACCCTTAAGCTTACCCTTACCCTTACCCTTACCCTTACCCTTACCCTTACCCTTACACTTACCCTTACCCTTACCCTTACCCTTACCCTTACCCTTGCATTTACCCTTAGGCTTACCCTTACCTTTACCCTTACCCTTACCCTTACCCTTACCCTTACCCTTACCCTTACCCTTACCCTTACCCTTACCCTTACCCTTACCCTTGCTTTTACCCTTAAGCTTACCCTTACCCTTACCCTTACCCTTACCCTTACCCTTACACTTACCCTTGCTTTTACCCTAAAGCTCACCCTTACCCTTACCCTTACCCTTACCCTTACCCTTACCCTTACCCTTACCCTTACCCTTACCCTTACCCTTACCCTTACCCTTGCTTTTACCCTTAAGCTTACCCTTACCCTTACCCTTACCCTTACCCTTACCCTTACCCTTACCCTTACCCTTGCTTTTACCCTTAAGCTTACCCTTACCCTTACCCTTACCCTTACCCTTACCCTTACCCTTACCCTTACCCTTACCCTTACCCTTACCCTTGCTTTTACCCTTAGGCTTACCCTTACCTTTACCCTTACCCTTACCCTTACCCTTACCCTTACCCTTGCTTTTACCCTTAAGCTTACCCTTACCCTTACCCTTACCCTTACCCTTACCTTTACCCTTACCCTTACCCTAACCCTTACTCTTACCCTTACACTTACCCTTACCCTTGCTTTTACCCTTAAGCTTAACCTTACCCTTACCCTTTCCCTTACCCTTACCCTTACCCTTGCTTTTACCTTTAAGCTTACCCTTACCCTTACCCTTACCCTTACCCTTGCTTTTACCCTTAGGCTTACCCTTACCCTTACCCTTACCCTTACCCTTGCTTTTACCCTTAAGCTTACCCTTACCCTTACCCTTACCCTTACCCTTACCCTTACCCTTACCCTAACCCTTACCCTTACCCTTACCCTTACCCTTACCCTTACCCTTACCTTTACCCTTACCCTTACCCTTACCCTTACCCTTACCCTTACCCTTACCCTTACCCTTACCCTTGCTTTTACCCTTAAGCTTACCCTTACCCTTACCCTTACCCTTACCCTTACCCTTACCCTTACCCTTACCCTCACCCTTGCTTTTACCCTTAAGCTTACCCTTACCCTTACCCTTACTCTTACCCTTACCCTTACCCTTACCCTTGCTTTTACCCTTAAGCTTACCCTTACCCTTACCCTTAACCTTACCCTTACCCTTGCTTTTACCCTTAGGCTTACCCTTACCCTTACCCTTACCCTTACCCTTACCCTTACCCTTACCCTTTCCCTTGCTTTTACCCTTAAGCTTACCCTTACCCTTACCCTTACCCTTACTCTTACCCTTACCCTTACCCTTACCCTTACCCTTACCCTTGCTTTTACCCTTAGGCTTACCCTTACCTTTACCCTTACCCTTACCCTTACCCTTACCCTTACCCTTACCCTTACCCTCGCTTTTACCCTTAAGCTTACCCTTACCCTTACCCTTACCCTTACCCTTACCCTTAACCTTACCCTTACCCTCACCCTTACCCTTGCTTTTACCCTTAAGCTTACCCTTAACCTTACCCTTACCCTTACCCTTACCCTTACCCTCACCCTTACCCTTACCCTTACCCTTGCTTTTACCCTTAAGCTTACCCTTACCCTTACCCTTACCCTTACCCTTACCTTTACCCTTACCCTTGCTTTTACCCTTAGGCTTACCCTAACCTTTACCCTTACCCTTACCCTTACCCTTACCCTTACCCTTACCCTTACCCTTACCCTTACCCTAACCCTTACCCTTACCCTTACCCTTGCTTTTACCCTTAAGCTTACCCTTACCCTTACCCTTACCCTTACCCTTACCCTTACCCTTACCCTTACCCTTGCTTTTACCCTTAAGCTTACCCTTACCCTTACCCTTACCCTCACCCTTACCCTTACCCTTACCCTTGCTTATACCCTTAAGCTTACCCTTACCCTTACCCTTACCCTTACCCTTACCCTTACCCTTACCCTTACCCTTACCCTTACCCTTACCCTTACCCTTACCCTTGCTTTTACCCTTAGGCTTACCCTTACCTTTACCCTTACCCTTACCCTTACCCTTACCCTTACCCTTGCTTTTACCCTCAAGCTTACCCTTACCCTTACCCTAACCCTTACCCTTGCTTTTACCCTTAAGCTTACCCTTACCCTTACCCTTACCCTTACCCTTACCCTTACCCTTACCCTTAACCTTACCCTTACCCTTACCCTTGCTTTTACCCTTAAGCTTACCCTTACCCTTACCCTTACCCTTACCCTTACCCTTACCCTTACCCTTACCCTTACCCTTGCTTTTACCCTTAAGCTTACCCTTACCCTTACCCTTACCCTTACCCTTACCCTTACCCTTACCCTTACCCTTACCCTTACCCTTACCCTTGCTTTTACCCTAAGGCTTACCCTTACCTTTACCCTTACCCTTACCCTTACCCTTGCTTTTACCCTTAAGCTTACACTTACCCTTACCCTTACCCTTGCTTTTACCCTTAAGCTTACCCTTACCCTTACCCTTACCCTTACCCTTACCCTTACCCTTACCCTTACCCTTACCCTTACCCTTACCCTTACCCTTGCTTTTACCCTTACCCTTACCCTTGCTTTTACCCTTAGGCTTACCCTTACCCTTACCCTTACCCTTACCCTTACCCTTACCCTTACCCTTACCCTTGCTTTTACCCTTAAGCTTACCCTTACCCTTACCTTTACCCTTACCCTTACCCTTACCCTTACCCTTACCCTTACCCTTACCCTTGCTTTTACCCTTAAGCTTACCCTTACCCTTACCCTTACCCTTACCCTTACCCTTACCCTTACCCTTACCCTTACCCTTACCCTTACCCTTACCCTTACCCTTACCCTTACCCTTACACTTACCCTTACCCTTACCCTTGCCCTTGCTTTTACCCTTAAGCTTACCCTTACCCTTACCCTTACACTTACCCTTACCCTTACCCTTACCCTTACCCTTACCCTTACCCTTACCCTTACCCTTACCCTTACCCTTGCTTTTACCCTTAAGCTTACCCTTACCCTTACCCTTACCCTTACCCTTACCCTTACCCTTACCCTTACCCTTACCCTTACCCTTACCCTTACCCTTACCCTTACCCTTACCCTTACCCTTACCCATACCCTTGCTTTTACCCTTAGGCTTACCCTTACCTTTACCCTTACCCTTACCCTTACCCTTACCCTTACCCTTACCCTTACCCTTACCCTTACCCTTGCTTTTACCCTTAAGCTTACCCTTACCCTTACCCTTACCCTTACCCTTACCCTTACCCTTGCTTTTACCCTTAAGCTTACCCTTACCCTTACCCTTACCCTTACCCTTACCCTTGCTTTTACCCTTAGGCTTACCCTTACCCTTACCCTTACCCTTACCCTTACCCTTACCCTTACCCTTACCCTTACCCTTACCCTTACCCTTACCCTTATCCTTACCCTTACCCTTACCCTTACCCTTACCCTTACCCTTACCCTTACCCTCACCCTTGCTTTTACCCTTAAGCTTACCCTTACCCTTACCCTTACCCTTACCCTTACCCTTACCCTTACCCTTACCCTTACCCTTACCCTTACCCTTACCCTTACCCTTACCCTTACCCTTACCCTTACCCTTGCTTTTACCCTTAGGCTTACCCTTACCTTTACCCTTACCCTTACCCTTACCCTTACCCTTACCCTTACCCTTACCCTTACCCTTAAGCTTACCCTTACCCTTACCCTTACCCTTACCCTTGCTTTTACCCTTAAGCTTACCCTTACCCTTACCCTTACCCTTACCCTTACCCTTACCCTTACCCTTACCCTTACCCTTACCCTTGCTTTTACCCTTAAGCTTACCCTTACCCTTACCCTTACCCTTACCCTTACCCTTACCCTTACCCTTACCCTTACCCTTGCTTTTACCCTTAAGCTTACCCTTACCCTTACCCTTACCCTTACCCTTACCCTTACCCTTACCCTTACCCTTACCCTTACCCTTACCCTTACCCTTACCCTTACCCTTACCCTTACCCTTACCCTTACCCTTACCCTTACCCTTACCCTTACCCTTACCCTTACCCTTGCTTTTACCCTTAGGCTTACCCTTACCTTTACCCTTACCCTTACCCTTACCCTTACCCTTACCCTTGCTTTTACCCTTAAGCTTACCCTTACCCTTACCCTTACCCTTACCCTTACCCTTGCTTTTACCCTTAAGCTTACCCTTACCCTTACCCTTAGCCTTACCCTTACCCTTGCTTTTACCCTTAGGCTTACCCTTACCCTTACCCTTACCCTTACCCTTGCTTTTACCCTTAAGCTTACCCTTACACTTACCCTTACCGTTACCCTTACCCTTACCCTTACCCTTACCCTTACCCTTACCCTTACCCTTACCCTTACCCTTGCTTTTACCCTTAGGCTTACCCTTACCTTTACCCTTACCCTTACCCTTACCCTTACCCTTACCCTTACCCTTACCCTTACCCTTACCCTTACCCTTACCCTTACCCTTACCCTTGCTTTTACCCTTAAGCTTACCCTTACCCTTACCCTTACCCTTACCCTTACCCTTACCCTTACCCTTACCCTTACCCTTACCCTTACCCTTGCTTTTACCCTTGAGCTTACCCTTACCCTTACCCTTACCCTTACCCTTACCCTCACCCTTACCCTTACCCTTACCCTTGCTTATACCCTTAAGCTTACCCTTACCCTTACCCTTACCCTTACCCTTACCCTTACCCTTACCCTTACCCTTACCCTTACCCTTGCTTTTACCCTTAAGCTTACCCTTACCCTTACCCTTACCCTTAAGCTTACCCTTACCCTTACCCTTACCCTTACCCTTACCCTTAACCTTACCCTTGCTTTTACCCTTAAGCTTACCCTTACCCTTACCCTTACCCTTACCCTTAAGCTTACCCTTACCCTTACCCTTACCCTTACCCTTACCCTTACCCTTGCTTTTACCCTTAAGCTTACCCTTACCCTTACCCTTACCCTTACCCTTAAGCTTACCCATACCCTTACCCTTACCCTTACCCTTACCCTTACCCTTACCCTTACCCTTGCATTTACCCTTAAGCTTACCCTCACCCTTACCCTTACCCTTACCCTTGCTTTTACCCTTAAGCTTACCCTTAACCTTACCCTTACCCTTACCCTTAAGCTTACCCTTACCCTTACCCTTACCCTTACCCTTACCCTTACCCTTACCCTTACCCTTACCCTTACCCTCACCCTTGCTTTTACCCTTAAGCTTACCCTTACCCTTACCCTTACCCTTACCCTTACCCTTACCCTTATCCTTACCCTTGCTTTTACCCTTAGGCTTACCCTTACCTTTACCCTTACCCTTACCCTTACCCTTACCCTTACCCTTACCCTTACCCTTACCCTTGCTTTTACCCTTAAGCTTACCCTTACCCTTACCCTTACCCTTACCCTTACCCTTACCCTTACCCTTACCCTTACCCTT
The DNA here is from genome assembly GCA_958510865.1 of Myrrha octodecimguttata. Classification (NCBI taxonomy): domain Eukaryota; kingdom Metazoa; phylum Arthropoda; class Insecta; order Coleoptera; family Coccinellidae; genus Myrrha; species Myrrha octodecimguttata. The sequence goes on along the minus strand of CAUEHS010000270.1, from coordinate 267 downwards.
ACCCTTACCCTTGCTTTTACCCTTAAGCTAACCCTTACCCTTACCCTTACCCTTACCCTTACCCTTGCTTTTACCCTTAGGCTTACCCTTACCCTTACCCTTACCCTTACCCTTGCTTTTACCCTTAAGCTTACCCTTACCCTTACCCTTACCCTTACCCTTACCCTTACCCTTACCCTTACCCTTACCCTTACCCTTACCCTTGCTTTTACCCTTAAGCTTACCCTTACCCTTACCCTTACCCTTACCCTTACCCTTACCCTTACC